>JAODAL010000202.1:335000-375911 GCA_025379985.1 Phyllomedusa bahiana
GGGTTTAAAGAACCCTGTCAAATTTTTCCCCGCCCGGCCCGGGTTCGCCGAGCGGAAAAAAGGGGAGGGGGAAACCCCCTTTTCCCTAGGGGGAAAATGTGGATTACCGTAATGGGTGGGGCGGATTGCAGTGGGATTGCAGCCCCAGTTCGGCGGCAAAGCGGCTGCAATCCGGGCCCGGGAAAAAAGCCCTGTAACCCCCCTTCACCCCCTTTAACCAAAACCCCCGAAAAGTAATTAATGACCAAACACATTTTTCTTTTTTTCCTCCTTTGTTTCAACAGGTTTTTTAACTTTTTTATTTTTTTAGTGACCAGTTTTTTATGTGGGCCCCGTCCCTTTTCGGACAAGTTTTATTTTTTAGGGAAAAGTTTTAAATTCACTTACAAATTATTGCCTTTTTTTAAAAAAAAAAAATTTTAAAATTTTTTTTCACCCTTCACCCTTTCACCTTAACTTTTTTAATTAAATTTTACAGGATTACCAAACCAAAGGGGTTTTTTTTTTTTTGAAGGGGTAAAAAGGGTTTCTTTTTTTTTTTTTTTTATTTTAAACCTTTAATTTTACACGGGGGTTTCTGGGGGGCTTTTCGCCATGTGGTTTTTGGGAAAAAGGACGAAAACCCCCATAGCACAGGGGGGAAAGGGGCCTTTCCCGACTGGGCCCCTTAAAATTTTTTTCATCCGGGGGCATAAGAACCACTTCAGTCACTTCTCTCCCCCCACGTTTCTGTACCCCGGGGGGAGGGGGCGTTAAATTTATGTTCCCAAGAGAGTATGGGGAAAACCCTAAATTGGGGGTGCGCATTTTCCCGTTTTAAAGCACAAATACTCCCGGGGAAAAAAAACCTTTTAAATTTTTAAGGATTTATAATTAAAAATCTAAAAATTAAATCTGTTTTCAGGGCTGACCAGGCGTGATCAGGACAAACCCCCCCCCAATCCCCTGATCACTGGTTGTTAAAAACAGTCCCCCCCCGGGGTACTCTAGGCCCCAGGGGTTTACTTTTTGCAGCCGTTTCCCCCCGGCTCGTCAGGTCCCCCGGGTTTCCGATCACCCCAAAAGAGCAAACCAAAACCCTTTTATTGCGCTCGTGACGAACCCCGGGATTCAAATTTTAAACCCAAGAGCGGGGGTTTTTCCCCGCTCCCCGGGGTTGCAGGGGCCTGCCTGGAACAGGGCTGTGGTGTACAACTCTGTTCTCATCGCAGCTACGGCGCCAGAAGCCGCAAACCCTGAAGTCTGCAACGACGCTAAAAGACGGGGTTAATCTCTGCTCGCCTTCGTTTTTTTTTCTTTTGGGTTTTTTTTCACCTCATCCCCTGCTGCACCACTGAACCTGCAAAAAAGCCCCCGTGCCATTGCCTGACATCTCCATATGGAGCCAGTGTCACTGCTGTGATGTCAGCCCAGGGCACATGCCCACTAAAGCGCTGACCTGCCATATGGACTAAGACTGGATGAAAACAGAAGACGGCTGGAGTGTGCGGGGACGCACGAAAAGTTTTTTGGGGAAAACAGCGAACCACAGAAAAATAAAAACAATGGTTGGAGAACCCTTTTTAAAAAGGGACTTCAAACGGGTTTTCTCAAAAGGGGGATTCCCAAGGGAAATTTTTGGGCACAGGACATTGAAAAGTGGGGTAAAATTGGGGTTATTGTCCCCGCAGAAAGGCTCACTCGCTTTCCCAGGGTTCAAACGGGGCAAACCCTCTAGTTCGCTGTAACGGGGTTTATTGTAGCCAAAACCAAGGGGAAATAGAAAAGCTGGACCCTGCAAAAGGGGGAAAGATTTAAATTTTGCAGTTTTTGAACTTTCCCAGTGACCGGGTTTCCTTCCCAATTAAAACATTTCTTTCGTTAAACCCCTTTCCTGGTCATATTTTTACTGGAAGCTGGGGGGTGAACCCGTTTGGCAGGGCCTTTCCAAAAGTCCCAGGGGGCCACATAAAAGAGGCAGGACATTTGGGGTTTTTTTTACTTGGTGCATTTTGGGGGGGGCAGGGAGGGGGGTTGGGGGGCAGGAGCTGATAAAAACCCCCCCTTTTTGGGGGGAAAAATGCCCCTTCCCTTTAGTAAAATTCTCAGGGTTTCCCCCCAATTCTTTTTTCTCTCCCCTCAGCCTGAAATTTTCTAAATTTTTTTGCTCTGTATCCAGTCCGGTCTTGTATCAGCTGCACTCATGCTCTGTGTGAGGAGATGATTCTTTTTAGCGCCCCTGTGAAATGGGTTTCCCAAAAGGGGGAACCAAACCCCCCTTTTCCCTGCTGCCCCGAAAAAAACGGGGCAGGGGGGGGCTGGTTGAATGATTATCCGCAAAGTCCCCCTCCCTCCACTGCCCACAGCAGCCCTCCAGCACCCTGCATCCCAGCATGACTGTGCCCTAGGTCAGCTGCCCCCCAAATTTTCCCCTCTAGGGGGTCCCACAAGACTGTGCCCCAGGGCAGCTGCCCCCCTTTTCTCGCCTCATTGGGATACCCAGCATACTGTGCCCCAGGGCAGCTGCCCCCCACCCTAAATCGCCTTTCCTTTGGGGGGCACCCAGCAAATTTTTTCCCTTTGGGCCCGCTGCCCCCCCCATACTCGCCCCTATTTGGGGGTTTACCCGCAGGGCTGGCCCTAGGCAGCGGCCCCCCCCAAAACCCCGTCTCCAATTGGGGGGGCACCCCACGATTTGCCCTAGGTCAGCTGCCCCCCCCCCACTACCCCCTCCCTTGGGGGGCCCGCAAAGACTGTGCCCTAGGTCAGCTGCCCCCACATTTCGCCCCATTAGGGGCACCCAGCAGGGCTGGGCCCCAGGCCTCTGCCCCCCCTTTTCGCCTCCATTAAAGGGGGGCCCCCCGTAGGGGTGTGCCCAGGGCAGCTGCCCCCCACATACCGCCCCATTAGGGGGTTTTTCCCCGCAGGGTTTTTGCCCTAGGTCTGTGGGCCCCCCCCATACTCGTTTTCCCTTTTGGGGGTCACCCCGCACGATTGTGGCCCCCAGGGCCCCCTTTCCCCCCCCCCCCCCATACCGTTCCCCTTGGGGGCACCCCGGGGCTTGCCCTAGGTCCCCATATACTTGTCTCCATTAGGGGGTCCCCAGTAGGACTGTGCCCTTTGGGCACGCCCCTCCCATACCGCCTCCATTGGGGGCCCCCCAGGACTGGGGCCCTAGGGGCCCAATAAATTTTTCTCCTTTGGGGGGCACCCCGGGCTGTCCCTAGGTCCCCATATACTCGCCTCCATTGGGGGCCCCAGCAGGCTGTTCCCCAGGTTTCCCCATATATCGCCTCCATTGGGGGGGCACCCAGCAGGAAATGTGCCCCAGGCCCCTGGGCCCCCCCTTCCCCCTCCATTGGGGGTCACCCAGCAGGACTGTGCCCTAGGTCCCCATATACTCGCCTCCATTAGGGGGTCACCCAGCAGGACTGTGCCCTAGGTCAGCTGCCCCCATATACTCGTCTCCATTCGGGGCTCCGTCAGATTCCCGCTTGGTAGCCGCTGCCCTTTGCCTCCTCTTGATGAGCTTTAACCCCCGCGAAAAGTCGGCGGATAAGATAAAGGTATAGCACAATGAAACCGGCCCCGTTCCCCCCCAGTCAAAGGGTCTGATTACACCCCTTCACCCGAGCGAGGGGGCTGGGAGGAACGGGGCCGAAAGGGAGCACGGGCGGGAAGGGGAAATGTGATCTGACATGACAGGAGAGGACCCCGCTGTACGGGGTTGGCTTTCCTCATGCCGGGGCCACAGGTCCCGCATGTCCTGACCCCCATTAAAGGGGCAAAAAGGTTTCCCGCATGTCCTGACCCCCATGTACAGGGGGCCCCAGGTGCCCCCATGTCCTGACCCCCATGTACAGGGATTACAGGTCCCCGCATGTCCTGACCCCCATGTA
This sequence comes from Phyllomedusa bahiana, assembly GCA_025379985.1. NCBI lineage: Eukaryota > Metazoa > Chordata > Amphibia > Anura > Hylidae > Phyllomedusa > Phyllomedusa bahiana. The sequence continues at coordinate 338,879 of JAODAL010000202.1, forward strand.
CAGGGGCCACAGGTGCCCGATTATCCTGACCCCCATGTACAGGGGCCACAGGTGCCCGATTATCCTGACCACCATGTACAGGGGCCACAGGTGCCCGCCCTGTCCCGACCCCCATTTTCAGGGGCCCCAGTGCCCGCATGTCCTGACCCCCATGTACAGGCCACAGGTGCCCGATTTCCTGACCCCCATGTACAGGGGCCCCCAGGTGCCGATTATCCCGACCCCCCCCTGTACAGGGGCCAAGTGCCCGATTATCCTGACCCCATTACAGGGCCCCCAGGTGCCCGCTTATCCTGACCCCACTGTACAGGGGCCACAGGTGCCCGATTATCCTGACCCCCATGTACAGGGGCCACAGGTGCCCGATTATCCTGACCCCCATGTACAGGGGCCACAGGTGCCCGCCTGTCCTGACCCCCATGTACAGGGGCCACAGGTTTCCCCCTGTCCTGACCCCCATGTACAGGGCCACAGGTGCCCGTATGTCCTACCCCCATTACAGGGGCCACAGGTGCCCGTAGTCCTGACCCCCCTGTACAGGGGCCACAGGTGCCCGCACGGGCCTGACCCCCATTACAGGGGCCCAGGTGCCCGATTATCCTGACCCCCATTGTACAGGGGCCACAGGGGCCCGCATGTCCTGACCCCCATGTACAGGGCCACAGGTGCCGCATGTCCTGACCCCATGTACAGGGGCCACAGGTGCCCGCACTTCCTGACCCCCATGTACAGGGGCCACAGGTGCCCGATTATCCTGACCCCCATGTACAGGGGCCACAGGTGCCCGCATGTCCTGGATCCCATGTACAGGGGCCACAGGTCCCCGCCCTGTCCTGACCCCCCTGTACAGGGGCCCAGGTGCCCGCATGTCCTGACCCCCATGTACAGGGGCCACAGGTGCCCGCACGTCCTGACCCCCATGTACAGGGACTACAGGTGCCCGCATGTCCTGACCCCCATGTACAGGTGCCCGCGTGTCCTGACCCCCATGTACAGGGGCCACAGGTGCCCGCATGTCCTGACCCCCCATGTACAGGGGCCACAGGTGCCCGCATGTCCTGACCCCCATGTACAGGGGCCACAGGTGCCCGCATGTCCTGACCCCCATGTACAGGGGCCACAGGTGCCCGCATGTCCTGACCCCCATGTACAGGGGCCACAGGTGCCCGCATGTCCTGACCCCCATGTACAGGGGCCACAGGTGCCCGCATGTCCTGACCCCCATGTACAGGGGCCACAGGTGCCCGCATGTCCTGACCCCCATGTACGGGGGCCACAGGTGCCCGCATGTCCTGACGCCCATCTACGCGGCTATGGGTGCCTCCGTGTGCTGATGCCTCATGTACAGAGGCTAGAGGTGCCTGCACGTCCTGACCCCCATGTACAGGGTCTACAGGTGCCCGCATGTCCTGACCCTCATGCACAGGGGCCACAGGTGCCCGAATGTCCTGACCCCCATGTATGGGGGCTACAGGTGCCCATATGTTCTGACCCCCATGTATGGGGGCTACAGGTGCCCACATGTCCTGACCCCCATGTATGGGGGCTACGGGGGCCCGTGTGTCCTGACCACTATTCACAGGGGCCACAGGTGCCTGCATGTCCTGACCCCCATGTACATGGACCACAGGTGCCTGCACTTGCCGATCCCCAAGTACGGGGGCTACTGGTGCCCGCGTGTCCTGACCCCCATTTGCAGGGCTATGGGTGCCTCCGTGTGCTGGTGCCTCATGTACAGGGGCCACAGTTGCCTGCATTTCCTGACCCCCATGTAATGGGGCCACAGGTGCCCCCATGCCCTGACCCCCATGTACAGGGGCCACAGGTGCTCCCATGCCCTGACCCCCATGTATGGGGGCTACAGGTGCCCACGTGTCCTGACCCTCATGTATAGGGGCTCCAAGTGCCCACGTGCCCTGACCCACATGTATGGGGGCTACAGGTGCCCGCGTGTCCTGACACATCATGTATGGGGGCAGTTGCGTCCGTGTTCTAAGGGTATGTTCACACTGCTTATTTTTAAGCGTATTTGCGCGCGCATTTGGCATCATATTGCACTTTATACGCGGTGAAATGTGCGCCGCAAATACGGTAATTCATAGCTCTCATAGAGAACTATGGATTAAGTCTCCTCTCCCTGCTCGGCGAATCTGCCGCGGGGGGAGATAATTGACATGTGAATTACTAGCGGCGTATACGCTCCGCTAGTACTGATAGTCTGTGGGCCGGCGAGGTGCCGGCCCATCGCTCCTGCCCCCGGCCACACGGCGTAATTGCGGGGCGTAATTACGCCCTGAATATACACTGTGTGAACCTAGCCTTAGGCAATGTTCACACTGCTTATTGCCGGCGTAATTGCGGGGACGGATTCCGCTCGTAATTATGCCGGCTGCCGTGCAGCGGGGCGGGGGGGCAGCTCGCTGACCCCATAGACATCCATTATCCACGGCGTGTATCCCGCCGGGATAATGTGCATGTCACTTTCTCCCCGTTCGCGGAATATGTGGAGAGGAGCCATAATCCATAGTTCTCTATGAGAACTGTGGATTACCGTAATTATTGAGACAGATTTGGTCCCGTATTTCGCGCAGTACGGCGCGGAATACGGGACCAAATCGTCCCAAAATAAGCCGTGTGAACATAGCCTTAGATGCTTGTTTGGGTTAATTTAGGGTCCAAAACACAGATCCAAATACACATCTAAAAACATATCCCAACATGGAGTCAACACGCCGTGTGAACATACCCTTAAAAACTACCGTAGCGCGTCGAAAAATCTTTCACACAGGCTGCAAATTGTCTACTCTGTCCGCACATGCGCCTCTGTTTCCTGACGGGTGTATATCTGCAGAAAGGGCTCAGGATGTCAGTGTTTCAAACTGTTTTATACATTTTTGCACATTTTTTGACGCGCAAAATTGACATTTATCGTGTGATTAAACAGTAAAAAGCGCAAAAAAAAGTGAAATTAAGGCTAGGGTCAAATAGTGTATTTTGCAGCAGTATTTGGAAGCCAAAACTGAGAAGAGGTCCAAGCCTTTCCATTGTACTTTTTCTCTCTGAAGGTTTCATTCCTGATTTTGGCTTCGAACCAGCGCTGTCAAATACGCGTCAGGAAACATCTGTGTCCCTTTAATTATAAGGGGAATAGGCGCGCATCAGGGACACAGCTGCGCTTTTTTGCGCGTCGTTTGCCACATTATGTGCTAAACAAAAAATGGGAGTGCATAACCATTACTAGTGCATGAATGCACCGAAATGTAATTGTATAATTGGAATGATGTCCCCTGTACTGAAGACACGTACGAAAATAAGCAGCAAAGGAGACATCAAACGAAGAGTGTGCATGTAGAAATCCGACAGGTTCCCTTTAAAGTTGATCGATAAGGTGGGAATACCCCTTTAACAGTGCTTATATTACCATTTTTTAGGCACCAAGATAGTTCTTAGATTCTATTATTATTCACTAGTAAGTGCACGGCATACAAAGCATTTTTTGTAGTGGTGTTTTTGCTTTGTGTTTTTGTCATTTTTTTCCAAAACATCTGATGCTTTTGGTATGGGTTTCTTTTCTGGATTTTTTTTCTTCCATATAGGATTTGGAAGTGAAACCTGGTTTATACTACTCTATTTGAGAGCAGGACATGATAGAAAGAGAGAAGCTGAGCTCTGTGATATATAGTGTTATATGATAGAAGAGAAAAGCTGAGCTCTGTGATATATAGGGTTATATGATAGAGGAGAGAAGCTGAACTCTGTGATATATAGGGTTATATGATAGAGGAGAGAAGCTGAGCTCTGTTATATATAGGGTTATATGATACATGAGAGAAGCTGAGCTCTGTGATAATAGGGTTATATGATAGAAGGAGAGAGAGCTGAGCTCTGTGATATATAGAGTTATATGATAGAAGGAGAGAAGCTGAGCTCTGTGATATAAAGGGTTATATGATAGAGAGAGGAGCTGTACTCTGTGATCATATAGGATCACATGACAGAGGAGAGTGACTGAGCTCTGTGATATGTCAGGTTATATAATAGAGGAGAGAGCTGAGCTCTGTGATATATAGGGTTATATGATAGAGGAGCAGAGCTGAGCTCTGTGATATATAGGGTTATATGATAGAAGAGAGAGGCTGAGCTCTGTGATATATAGGGTTATATGATAGAGGGAGAGGAGCTGAGCTCTGTGATATATAGGGTTATATGATGGGGAGAGAAGCTAAGCTCTGATATATAGGGTTATATGATAGATGGGATGAGCTGAGCTCTGTGATGTATAGGGTTATATGATAGAAGAGAGAAGCTGAGCTCTGTGATATATAGGGTTATATGATAGAGGGAGAGAAGCTGCGCACTGATATAGGGTGATATGATAGAGGGAGAGAAGCTGGCACTGTATAGGTATATGATAGAGGGGAAGTAAGTCTGTTATAAGTTAGATAGAGGGAGAGAAGCTGAACTCTGTGATATATAGGGTCATATGACTTGAAGCAGTATTTCTGAGTTAAAAGCAGAATAAATCCTGACCAGACTGCTTAAGAGACAGTGGAAGTCCTACTTACCTCGCCCACATACAACGATTGACAGCTTTCCAGGTATAAGTGTGTATATAGAGCAAACTGTGAATCACTGTACGTGGATGGGGTCAGCAAGACTTTGTTCCACTTTAAAGATTTTCTCTACTTTTTCCTTCCTCAAATCATATAAACCTATACTACTAATAAAGGATATTTGGCTTTTGTTTGAAATTTCAGGATGAACATAAATTTGTTTTTAAATTAACTAAATGAGACCATCTCTTAATTTTAGATTGCACATGTCCAACTGTTCAATGTTTCAATGTAAACGGTTATGAATGGTCTTACACTTTGTTGCCTTTCACCTCCCTTAAAGTGGTTGTCCCAAAACATTGATTCATCCTAGTTTCTTGGTTTCATTTTGATTTCAGGGGTGTGTTTACTGGCTTCTACTAAGCTGCAGTAGAAGCCAGGTCTGTAGCTATAGCAACCAATGCTGGCAGCCTATCAGGAGAGATCAAACAGGTCTGTAGCTATAGCGACCTGAGGAGCTGATGCAGCCCATACAAGAGGGGATATCTAGGAATAGGTAGGACACTGGTAATGGACATATATTACAAAGTGACTTGTTTTTGCAAGATCTTTAACATAAAAAGCAATCCTTAAAGTGAGACAACCCCTTTAAATGTGCCTGGTGTTGTGTGGCATTCATCATCTGATTCCACAGGGCATTGTTTGCAATGAAGCCGTCATCAGTGTGTGATGTAGTCAAAATTAAACACATATTCGACGGAAAGTGTAAACACAGACACTATGCCAATGTACGTTGCACATCCGTCCACCTACATTAGTCAATGAAAACGTTAACACATCCATTCTCCCTTCCATCAGAACGGATCCGCCATCCGTTCAAAATAACGCAGTGTCCACTGAGCCTTAGTTTGTTTAAAAAAAATTTCAAGCAAGTTTGTTAATCCTGAAATTTCAACCAAGTCAAATATCCCGAACTTTTTGTGAGCAGTGAATATATATCAAGTGTTCATAAAATGCAATGTGTGATCCAAGCCTTTTAATACCCCTTAAGGACCCGGCGGTTTTTTTTGTTGTTGTTGACACGTTCGTATTTCCCTCCTTGCCTTCCCAGAGCCATAACTTTATTTTTCCACCTACATAGACATATGAGGGCTTTTATTTTGCGGGACAAGATGTACTTTCTAATGGTGTTATTCACTATACTATAGAATATACTGGAAAACCACAAAAAAAAATCCAAGTGGGACAAATTGTGAAAAAAAACCGTATTTTCGCCATGTTTGCGGGGGGTTTGCTTTTACGCCGTTCAATCTTCAGTAAAAATGATGATATCTGTATTCTACAGGTTGATGCACATCCGCCAATACCAAACATGTAGAGTTTCTGTTATGTTTTGGCACTGTAAAAAAATTCCAAACTTTTTCTATTCTTGAAATTTGCAGCGCGGCGCCAGTTTGTGCGACCAATAACTTTTTTGTACTAACACCTACGGACGTCAGTGAGGGGGCATTTGTTGCGGGCTGAAGCGTACTTTTTATCGCTAGCAGTTTGGAATGCATGCGACTTTTTTATCACTTTTATTCCATTTTTTAAGTGATGTAAAATGACCAAAAAACACAATTTTGGCGTTTGGATTTTTTTTTCTTCTACAGTGTTCAGCATACCGGATAAATGATGTAATATTTTTACAGATCGGACTTTTTCAGATGCGGCGATACCAAATATGTGTAACTCTTTTTTATTATTTTATTGTTTTTATTTGTAAAATGGGGAAAGGAGGGTGATTTGAACTTTTAATACCTTTTTTTTGTACTTTAAAACTATTTCTTTTTTTTTTTTACATTAACATGGAGTCCGCCTATGGTGTTTGACTACTAGGGGACGTAATCGTTAATACAGTCTAATGCATTGCCTAGACATTGCATCAGACTGTACAAAGAGGGCGGTTTCCCCACTGCGGACGGCGATGTTCACACGGCTGCTTGTCGGCGTAATTGCGGGGACGGATTTCGCCCGCAATTACGCCGAGTGCCGTGCATCGCGGGTGGGGGGGGACGGGGGCTCGCCGGCCCCATAGACATTCATTATCCACGGTGCGTATCCCGCCATGAATAATTGGCATGTCACTTTCTCCCCGCTCACGAAATGCGGGGAGAGGAGACGGAATCCATAGTTCTCTATGAGAACTGTGGATTACCGTAATGACTGGGACGAATTTCAGTACAGCGCGAAATATGGAACGAAATCCGTCCCAAAATAAGCCGTGTGAACATGGCCTTACGATCATCATGCTAAACACCTTACCGACGGGCCCACCGACTATAGACAGCAGGCAGTGCTTGTCTTTTTGCTGCAGAAAGAGGGGTTTTGCAGCTTTCAGCACTGTAGCTGCACTAGGAACAGAGCTGTAGTTAACATTTTTTTTAATTTTTGGCAGTATTTTTTTTTTTATTTCAGCAGTCTAATGTAATTAAAAATTACATATATAATTCTTTCTTTTTTTAGCAGAAATAATGAAGAGACAAAACTAACCTCACTGTATACAGTTGCCGCTTATCACTATGTAGTCTCATTACAAACAGTAGGTTTTGACATACTGATCACTATTGTTCTTGGACAGGGATAGATAAGATTAAACTAGACTGAAGGGCAATGACAAGGCCGATACATAGAAGGATAATGGTTTGATCTTTTTCTGCGCACTTATCAGGTTCTGCTGATAAGAATTAGGCTATGTTCACACGGCTTAAAATGGGACTTATCTAGCCCCGTATTTCGGTCTGTACTGCGCGAATTACGGGGTGAGATACGTCCCCGTCATTACGGTAATCCACAGTTCTCAGAGAACTATGGATTACGTCTCCTCTCCCTGCTCACACAATACGGCGAGCGGGGAGATAAGTGACATGTGAATTACCAGCGGCGTATGCGCGCCATGAATAATGAATGTCTATGGGGCCGGCGGGCTGCTGGCCCCCCCGCTCCCGAGCACACAGCGTAATTGCGGGCGAAATACGTCCCGCAATTATGCCGTGTGAACATAGCCTTACACCTTTCAGGCCATAGTTGGCTTGAAATAGAACCGTCAAGCAATCCTCTCACGGCCCGTGCTGTTGGGTGCTAGAAACAAACCAGGAAGTTATGGACATAGTGGAATTTTAAGAAATTATTACAAAAAACCAACCCGATTAAAAAAAAATCCATATAGTTACATATTGCTTGCTAATATGTGAAGAAGAAAAGAATTGATGGTAGTGTGCCTTTTAAGGGTATGTTCACACGGCGTGTTGAGTCCATGTGAACATACGTATTTTTAGATGCGTTGTTTGGATCCGTCTGTCAGACCACAACGGACCAAACACGTAATAAAATAAAATAGCAGTGTGATTTACATTGCTTTTAATATGAAACAAGCATCGGCGTTCACACGAGAGATGAGTGTCTCATTGTGTCTTCCGGATCCGTTCCAAGAATTATGTCAATTCTTGATCCGAAAGACGCAGCATTTTAAACTATAGGGCGCGATCCTGCATCCAACACGCATCCAAACACACAGCTGCATGTTGGATATGTGTTAGATCCGTTTAGGATACAACACGGATCCAAAAACACTGTGGGAATAACCGCTAACTCTAATTTGGAACGCAAGTGAAATTCGAGTTAATTAAAAATCACATGCTTTTTTTAATTGCTTGCATTTTTGATGCAGTTGAAAAACCACTATTGTGGATGGACCAGAAAAGTGTCTTAAAAATAGCGGTAAGAAGTTGCACATTTTTGGCGAAGCATGCCCATATTTATAATGGGGTTAGGGTACTTTCACACGGCGCGTTTTTGGTGCATTTTTTTGGATGCGTTTTTTGTGCAGGAAGGCACAGCAATTAATGCTGTACATTGTTGCACAAAAAACCGCACCAAAACCGCGCCGTGTGAAAGCCTTAGAACACTTTCTGCACACTGCCCAAAGGGTGGGTGTGGCCTCTCATTAAAGTAGGCGTGGCTATGATGTGACACGCTGTGCCAAAATCTGCACCAAAATTCTGCCATAGGAAAGAAGTAAAAAAATCTGGTTTAAAAAGTTAGACAATATTAAAGTTGCACCAATTTATTTAAGAAGCATAAGCCACTGTGATAAATCTGGTGCATTTTTAGACAACCTGTTTACGTTTACACTGTCTGACTTTTAGACAGCAATAGTAAATGAGGGCCACTGTTTCTGACGTACAGGGCCGCCGATAGGGGGGTACAGGCAGTACTCCCGTATGGGGCCCGGCCGGTTTATGAAGCAAGGGGGGGCCCGCCGCCGCTGGCGGGTACCGCCCCCTTGCTCCACAACAACGGGTCACAGAACAGGCCACAGAGTGGGAGGGCCCCGAGCTGTAGCTCGGCGCCTGCGCCGCTGTGTGCAGCTGGGGCCCGGTGGCACAGCGCTCATAGGAGTGGGAGGGCCCCGCTCTGCAGGTCGGCGCCTGCGCCACTGTGTGTAGCTGGGGCCCGGAGGCGCAGCGCTGAAAGGAGTGGGAAGGCCCCACTCTGCAGGTCAGCGCCTGCGCCGCTGTGTGTGGCTGGGGCCGGCGGCGCAGCGCTCGTAGGAGTGGGAGGGCCCCGAGCTGCTGGCGGGCGGGATGCCTAACTAAATCAGTGAGGCCACGCCCCCATGGGCGGGTCTTCACTAAATCAAATTGTCCCGCCATTGGGCAGAAGCCGCCGGGCGGCAGAGAGAGAGGAGGGCCCGCCTCCGGTTACAGCGCAGGAGAAGTAAGTTAAATAACAGTATAGCTGTAATTAGGAGTGCGGGCCTTCTCTCTCTAGGAGGGGGGCCCCATCTGGCTACCTGCCAGGCTACCGACCCTCCTGACTACCCACTTGGCTATCTATCCCTCATCCCTGCTACTTGGCTGTCTGCCTATCTAGCTACCCACCTGCCTGGCTACCTAGCCAGGCTATCTGCCTGCATGCCCATCTACCTACCTACCCGCCTGGCTACCTAACCACCTGCCTGCCTGGCTACCTAACCACCCACCCGCCTGGCAACCTAGCTATGCTACCAACCCGCCTGGCTCCTTATCTGCCTGCCTGACTACCCATCTGCCTACCTGGCTACCTACATGCCCAGTTACCTACCTACCCACCTACCTACCTAACACTCTGCCTGGCTACCTACCCGCCCACCCAACTACTTGGCTACCCACCTGGCTACCTACTTACCTGCCCGTCTGGCTACCTAGCCAGGCTATCAACCTGCCCAGATATGTATCTGCCTGCCTGGCTACCTATCCCTCCACTTGGCTACCCACCTGCCTGTCTGGCTACCTACCTACCTACCCGCCCGTCTGGCTACCTAGTCAGGCTACCAATTTACTTGCTTGCCCAACCACCTACCTGCCGGCCTTGCTAACTACATACCTGCCTGGCTACCTACCTACCCGTCTGGCTACCAACCTGCCTGCCCGGCTACATGCCTGACTACCTACCTACCCACCTGGCTACCGAACCCAGCTGGCCGGCATCTACAACTCACCTGGATGGGAGCAGCAATCTAACTACACTTGGCGAACGGCGACCTGCCGCACCTTTCACTTGAGTATACATCTACTAATATATATATTATATATATATATATATATATATATATATATATATATATATATATATATATATATATATATATATATATATATATATACTATGGACATGCTACTATTAAGTTGTGGCTGAATGTTTTTATGGTAAAATTGAATAAAAAAAGAAGAATTGTTTTTTAACTAATACCGTAATCCACTGAATAATTTAGGCTTGTTCACATGAGTTTTCACTCCGTGTTACAAGCGCTTTTCAGAACCGTCTTGGGGTCCGCTCTGTCGGTCCCCAAGACGGATCGAAACAATTATCATGAGATTCTCACTGCTGTCTATGCCAAATACGCAGCGGCGTTCAGATGAAAGATCGCCGCAGCGTGTTTCAATAGCGCAGCCTCGGCTCCGTCTTGAAAAGAATTGACATGTAATTGTTTTTCAAGACGGACCCGAGTGGCGCTTTGAAACACGCAGCGGCGATCTTTCATCTGAACGCCGCTGCGTATTTGGCATAGACGGCAGTGATAATCTCACTGCTAATTGATAGATCCATCTTGGGGACCAACAGCAGACCCCAAGACGGATCCGAAAAGCGCTTTTAACACGGAGTGAAAACTCCATGTGAACAAGCCCTTACACGTTATACCCCGGACCCAGCTACCTACCTGCAGCTCCGGCCACCAACCCTGCTGGGGGCGGGGTTTTGTGGGGGGCCCCAGACGCTTCAGCTGTATGGGGCCCTGAAATTTCTGCTGGCGGCCCTGCTGACGTAGATTCAGTGCTGAACCAGTGACAGAAAATAGGCTGCAATCCACCTTGCACTGGTGGTTACATTGCTGATAATCTGCAGCACAATTAATTTTTTCAGCTCTGAAAAACAATGGAGGTCACCGTAACTTCACCGTACCATGGTTTTTGGCGCTTTTGCGCAAGAAAACATGGTTAGTTTTCGGTTTTCCCGGGGCTCAGTACATTGAACTGTATAGGAATCCAATGGGAAGCCGCCAGAAGATAGAACATGTTCTATCTTCCGGCGGTTTAGAAATTCGACAGTAGAAAATCCGTGCTTTGTAGACTATAGCACGGATTTTCTATTGCGGTCTATGGGGCACTGGCTTCAGTCAAATTTTCAACGGATTCTAAGTACGAAATCCGCTGCAAATCCAACCAGAAACCAGTGCCGTGCAGTAAGTAAGAAGGATCCAGCGCTGAACCCTCACCTTGTATATGGAGGCCGAAATTCGCCTCTAAATTCAGCTTCAAATCCACATCCAAAAACCACACTTACTGGCGCTATTTAGGGTATGTTCACACAGCGTGTTGGATCCGTTTTAGATCTGAAAAATGCATCCAAAAGTGCTGCGTAAATCACATCCAACACTCAGGTGCGTGTTTGAATGCATTTTGGCTGCAGCAGGATTGCACCCTATAGCTTTAAATAGGGCTCCTGCTGCGTTAAACGGAACAAGAATTGACATGACAATGCTCTGAAAGGATCCGAAAGATGCATCAGAAAGACGCATGTAAAACACGCATCGGCGATCACTCATCTGAACGCATTGAAAGCAATGTAAATCACACTGCACATTGTTAGATGTGTGTTTGGGTCCGAAGCACAGATCCAAACACGCATCTAAAAACGGATCCAAAATCGGATCCAACACGCCATGTGAACATATCCCTATAGATGTGGATACCACACTCCTTAAACCAGCTGTGTGAACATTCCCTTAACGACCGCCCACCACATTTCAGGTCGTTCGTCTACAGCGACATCTTTTGACGTCGTCGCAAACATCGGAGTTTGCAGCACCTGGCGCCGATGTTGGGGCTGTGCTACACAGCCCTGATCCAAGCGCAGCTCCTGCGGATCGTCACTGCAGCGCAATCAAAGGGTTTTCCTGCTCTGTTGGGTGATCGGAATACCCGGTGACCTGACAGAGCCCAGGGAACAGCTGCACAGTCAGCCCTGGGGACCTAGAGTAGACCCAGGGCTGTCTGTGTAACATGCCAATAAAGAAAAAAAGAAAATAAATAATAAAATAAAAATAAATATTTAATTAAAAATAATTGTGCATACATTACACACACAAAAAAACCTACACATATTAGGTATCCACACGACCGTAATAACCTGTAGAATTAATCTAACATGTTATTAAGTGGGAAATGTGAATGGTGTAAAAAAACTAAAAAAATATTTTAAAAAATTCTGCAATTATTTAAAAGTGAACTTAAACTATTCCCCCATCAAGTACAGCTCGTCTCGAATAAAACGAGGCCTCATACAACTGCGTCATTGACAAAAATAAAAAAAAGTTACAACTGTTGTAACACAAGGAGGCAAAAACTAAAAAATGTTCTAGTCATTACCTTTCAGGCATTCGGCTTAAGGGGTTTAAGGGGTTGTCTCACTACATTGATTCATCTTACATCAGTCCTGTTTTCTCAGTTTCATTTTTGAATTCAGGGGCGTGTTTACTGACTTTACTGGCCTACAGTGATGAGCTCCTGAGAACACCAGGTCTGTATCTATAGTGACCAGCGCTGGCAGCCTATCAGGAGAGATCGAACAGGTCTGTAGCTATAGCAACCAGTGCTGACAGCCTATCAGGAGAGATCAAACAGGTCTGTAGCTATAGCAATCTGAGGAGCTGATGCAGCCCATACAAGAGGGGATATCTCAGAATAGATAGGACACTGTTAATGGACACATATTGCAAAGTGTCTTGTTTTTACAAGATCTTTAACATAAAAAGCAATCCTTGTAGTGAGACAACCTCTTTAGGGTATGTTCATATGGCGTGTTTCACTCCGTGTTACATACGCTTTTAGATATGTGTTTGGATCTGTCGGACCCTAAATGGACCCAAACACACAGCTAACAAATAGCAGTGGGATTTACATTGCTTTTACTGTGAAACACGCATCGGCGTTCACACAAGTGATCGCTGATGCGTGTCTTTTGGTTCCGTTCCAAGAATTGACATGTCAATTCTTGGTCCGAAAGATGCAGCACTACTTAAAACTATAGGGTGCAATCCTAATGCAGCCAACACGCATCCACACAGCTGCATTTTGGATCCGACTGCCAATGCGTTTTTGGATGCGATTTTCGGATCCAATAACGCTGTGTAAACAAGCCCTAAGACAGGGGTGTCAAACTGCGGCCCTCCAGCTGTTGGGAAACTACAACTCCCATGATGCCCACTGTTATAAATGATATAATGCATCATGGAGTTGTAGTTTCCCAACAGCTGGAGGGCCGCAGTTTGACACGTGTGCCCTAAGAGCTGCTAACCAAATGCAAAGGACTGGTTCACATCAGCATCCAAGGTTTCGTTCGTAACCTCCGTAGCAAATTCTGTTGGGAATGATGGAAAAAAAATGCTAATTTTTAGTGACAATAACAGACACCATGGTGGAAACTAGACAGAAAACATTGTAGTCAATGGGGTCCATCTGGTACTATTGGTGTCAGTTATAACACGGGTCCGGTTTCGCCTCTGCAATGGAGGTTTTGAATGGAACTGCCAGTGCACATGTGAACTGGGCCAAAGTATAAATATCATTAAAAGGCTTGGATCACACATTGCATTTTATGAACACTTGATATATATTCACTGCTCACAAAAAGTTCAGGATATTTGACTTGGTTGAAATTTCAGGATTAGCAAACTGTCTTGAAATTTAAAAAAAAAAAAACTAAGGGCCACACGTATGAAACTGTTTAGGTCTAAAACTCACTCTTTTGCCCATAGTAACCTATGGGCAAAAAAGTGAGTTTTAGGCCTCGTTCACACGGCTTATTCCCGACGGATTTGTGCGCCGTATTGAGAGCACAAATCCGCCGTGAATAAGGGGCGGGGCCTGGAGCGCGGCGGGGGCGCCGCTCCCGGCCCCATAGACAATGCAATTTCTTACGGCGGTCCGCGCCGTAAATAATGTGCATGTCACTTTCTCCCCCCCGCGGGATTTGCCGAGCGGGGAGGAGCGACGGATTCCACTGTTCTCAATGAGAGCAGTGGATTACCGTAATTGCTGCCGCGGATTGGCGCCATACTGACGTGCAAATCCGGCGCGCAGTACGGCGCCAATACGCGGCAGAATAAGCCGTGTGAACGAGGCCTTGGACCTAAACAGGTTCATACATGTGGCCCTAAGGCTCAGTGCACACTGTGTTATTTTGAACGGATGACGGATCCGTTCTGATGGAAGGGAGAATGGATGCGTTAACGTGTTCATTGACTCATGTAGGAGGACGGATGGGCAACGGGCATTGGCATAGTGTCCGGGCTTACACTTTCCGTCAAATATGCGTTTAATTTTGGCTACATCACACACTGATGACGGCTTCATAGCAAACAAAATGATGGGGTGAAATCCTGCTGCATCCAAGCACGCAGCTGCGTGTTGGATCCGTTTAGGATCCGGTCAATGCAGCGTTTCGGAATGTGATTTTCGGATCCAACACTGATCCAAAACTGTATCCTAAAACGCTGTGTGAACATACCCTTAAAGTCCCATTCAATCTCCATTGTTGTGCCATATAGATGTACAATTGCTTAAAATGTTATAGATCTGTCTGGCCACCAATATGTAGTTGTGTAAGCTCCCAATGCTCTGGTCTGTTCCCTGTTGCGTGTGAGGATATATTCAGACTGTGTCCAGTGATATTACACAGCTAATGAGATGTGGGCGCCTACTCTCCCTCCGATCGCTAATGAGAGACTTCTGCATAGCGCTGCTAGAGGACTTTTAACTTGGTTATTGAACCATTTCAGAACCAGCATATTACTCGCAGCAGAGCTGTCACAGTCCACTTCCAGCACATGACCATCAGCTTTGAATTATTCTAATGAGAGCGTTTATTTGCATTAGCTTTTTTATTCAACTAACAAGCAATTAAATCAGATGGTAGTGGGACTGAATCAGTCCTGGACTAGACTCCATTACCAAACACTCCCTGTGCTACTGAAGCCAGTTCTGAAAATGAACCATTCCAGGAATAAGCTGACACCATTGTGTCACTACAAGGCGAGATCACTGTAGTAGCGACATTCCAGTTATTGTAGAGCCGAAGCAGGATTTAACCACACAAGTGCCACAGCGCTCCCTGAAATATGCACCAGCCGAAAACAATGGCGTGACTTTTATTTTACATAAAACACTATTCGTTGTGTGCTGTACAAATTATCCTCCAGCATCGAGGTAAACGGCTTTGCAGTACAGACCCGCAGGCTGGCAGGAAAACACGTTTATAGGAGGTGGCATATACAGCACCTTCTGTATAATCCAGAATGCTCCAAATGCTTTATTCATGCATTCATTCATTGACATTCAACTTTATGTAGTGGTTATAACATGATTTCTACACAGAGGTATTCTATGACTTTGGCTTGAGTTTTTTGCTTATAGCAGAGAATCAGCAATGAAAACAGCTGCAGATGGTACATAATGCATTCAAATTAAAAAAAAAACAGTGGCACATCATGGACTAAAGAAAAAAGGGACAATAGGGAATTAGGAAAAAAAGCATTACTGCTAACATAGATATATGGAAAAAAATGAGTTTCTGTGTTCACACTTCCTGGCCAAACAGCTTAATAAAGACCACACTTCCGAAACTTTTCACCGGGACCCTCAGTCAATTGGGTCCTACGCTAACGTTACCTCTATTGGTCCTATACAACAGTCACACTTCAGGGAACGAAGAGACCTGCTTCAAGGAGCACACTGCACAGATTTAAAACCTGAGGAAGTGGGTGAGGTACCAAAAACCAAAATGGAGTCCGCCACTGACTCGCATATCCCATAAAAGTAAAGTAAAAGGAAAACATAATGCACACATACAAAATAGTTGAATAAAATTTGAAATAAAGCTTCCTTTTCACTATGAGGGTATGTTCCCACGATGTGCTGCGGCGCGTACAGTACATTGTGTGTTTCGGGAGCTCACGCTAAGGCTATGTTCACACGGCTTATTTGCGTGGCGAAATTACGCCCCGCAATTACACCGTGAGGGGCGGGAGCGGGGGGCCTGGCACCTCGCCGGCCCATAGACATTCAATTACGAGCGGCCGCGTATACAAACCGCTGGGAATTCACGTCACATCTCCCCCCGCGGTGTATTCGCCGAGCAGGGAGAGGAAGAAGACGTAATCCATAGTACTCTATGAAACTGTGGATACCGCAATGACTGGGGACGTATCCAGCCGTAATAGTGCAACACCCGGCGAGTAATTACGGACGAAATATGTTCCCATTTTAAGCCGAGTGAACATAGCCTAATAACGCCATTCCAGCCGTGGTGTCCGGCCCCATTGACATACATTACTCGCGGTGCGTATTTGCCGCAAGTAATTGACATGTCACTTATCTCCCCACACGTACCCTGTTTTCCCGAAAATAAGACATAGTGCTTTTTTTTTTATGCAATTCATTGTGGCTGCATTGCTTATTTAGTGATGAAATCACACAATATATTAATACATGTTGATGTATTTGGTTTCAACAATAAATGTGAATTATGGTTCATAGAAAAACAAAATCCACTAAAAATAAGTCTTACCTTGTCTTTAGGAGCAAAAATTAATGTAAGACACAGTCTTATTTTCGGGGAAACAGGGTACAATACGATCGTATTGTACGAGCAGGCAGAGGAGGCTTAATCCATAGTTCTCTGTGAGAACTATGGATTACCGTAATTTCGGCGCACATCTCGCTCGTATTAGAGCCCAAATGCGCGCTGAAATTACCCCGTATCAACATAGCCTAAGGCTATGTTCACACGGCTTATCCACGGCGTAATTGCGGGGACGGATTTCGCCCCCCCGCAATTACGCCGTGTGCTGTGCACGGGGCTGGGGGAGGAATGCCCCATAGACATTCATTATCCACGGTGCATATCCCGCCATGATAATTGACATGTCACTTTCTCCCCGGCTGCCGTATTTTCGCGAGCAGGGGGAGGAGACGGAATCTATAGTTCTCTATGAGAACTGTGGATTACCGTAATGACTGGGACGTATTCCAGCTGTACTTCGCGCGAATTATGGACTGAAATCCGTCGCAAAATAAGCCGTGTGAACATAGCCTAATTGTACAGTTGCAAGAAAAGGAATGTGAACCCTGTGGAATGACCCAGATTTTGGTGCTGATTGCTAATACAAAATGTTCTCCAATTGTTAGCTAAGACACAATTACAGACAAACACAATGGGGCCCATTTATCATAGCGCAACGTACACCAAAATACCGGCGTACATGCTTTAAACCACATTAATTACTGTATATGGTTTTCAAAGTTTTGTGCCTTATTTGACAAAATGCTAAATGGGTGCAGTCTTGTATGTAACACCATGCCCAAGTATTTTGGGAACATGATATGAGGCCATGATCACGACGGCTAAAACTGGTACGCTATTTCGGCCCCTAATCACACCACCCATACTGCGCTAAATACGGGCGAGATACGTCTCAGTCATTACGGTAATCCACATTATCATAGAGAACAAATGGATTAAGTCTACCTCTCCCCTCCCGCCAACGTAGGGAGATAATTGACATGTCAATTATTAAGTGGGCGAAAATCGCCACTAGAAATGAAAGTCCGCCGCCCCCCCCCCCCCCCCCCCCCCCCCCCCCCCCCCCCCCCCCCCCCCCTCCCCCCCCCCCCCCCCCCCCCCCCCCCCCACCCCCCCCCCCCCCCCCCCCCCCCCCCCCCCCCCCCCCCCCCCCCCCCCCCTAATGTGGCCAGCGGCATGCCGGCACCCCCCCCGCCCCGCGGGAGCCTCAGGACACACGAGTAATTGCAGGGCCAAAAATTAAAAAACGCTCCGCAATTATGTCCGTGTGAACATGAGCCGATAGTGAAACCAAGCCAAGTGAAAAATGATGTAACGATAGACAGAGTATGCACTAGATTCATCATACATTGATAAATCTGGTGCATATTTTAATGGTCTAATGTAAGTTTACACTGTCTAAATATTAGACAGCATTGATAAATCTGCCCCAGTATAACTAAACTAATAACACAATACTGTTATGTACTGTTCATGTTATGTATCAAGCACACTAAGCAAACATTGCAGGAGAAAAAAACTAAGCCAACTTTTTCAGGCTATGCCACAACATCTCAAAAGGGTTGAGGTCAGGAAGGGACTATTTGAAAACACAAATCTTCTTTTCAACAATTCTTTAGTTGATTTACTTGCTTGCTTTGGGTCATTACCGTTTTGCATCACCCATTCTCTATTCAGCGTCAGGTCATGGACTGCAGCCCTTTCATTCTCATATATATAAATACACCTTTAAAGGGGTTGTCCAGCAGAAAAAAAACATGGCAGCTTTTTTTCAAAAACAGCACCACCTTAATCACAGGATTTGCATGGTATTGCAACTTAGCTGTGAATGGGATTGAAGCTTGGTTTACCTATCCATCCAAGGTTCAGTTGGGAATGATGGAAAAAGTAAAGCACGGCAAGCTGGACTATTTTTTCGTCTAGACAACGTAAGGCGGTACAAGAAAGAGAGTGTCGAGCGTCGTTGGTGTCCATAGTAAAACGGATGCTTTTGTTTCCATTCAAATCTCCAAGAGGAAACCAATCCTGAGCTGCGATATGAGAAACATCTTGTGACAGAGACGGTGCTGCTTTTGAAAGAAAGCCATTTTTGTAAAAATCCTGAACAACCCCTTTAAATAGTTTTGTTTCCTCAAGGATCCCGAGGCTGTAAAGCTGCCCAAAACCATGGCGCTCCTTCCCCATGCTTCACAGAATGATGTTTGGTGTTAGGGGATGTTCACATGGCGTTTTTTTGAAGTTGTAAATTTACGCTTCAAAAATAAGCTTTCAAATCTGCTTCAAAAAATGCCTGATTAGAGGCGTATTTTGAAGCGTATTTCGAAAAAATCCTATCCTCATTGTTTCCTATAGGGATTTTACAAGCGAAAAACACCTCAAGAACCGACATGTTAGTTATTGTTACGGCCAGAAGTGCGTCCAAAAAACGGCTTGCAATTACACTTGTGAAATACACTGTGTGTGAATGACAAGGCGTATTTTACATTATATTCAATGAGGAATGATTTGAGACTTGTTTGAGGCTGATTTTGGGCTGTTTTGCAAACCATTTGAAAAACCGGCCACAAACTTTTGCACGGTTTTCTCACGGAATATGAACATGTCACTGGGAAGGGGAAGGGCTTTTCTCTGCTCATCACAGAAAAAAAGCCGTCCCCCTGCTGGCCAGTATTTTCACTCTCGTCTGTGGGGACGCGCTCCTAGGGCTCATCCCCACAGCAGAGACAAATACCGTCGGTTAATCCGAACCAGAATTTGTCCTGGTTTTTAGTGCCGTCCCCACGGCCGCCGAAGGGACGACTTTTCTCCGCAGTTAGCGGAGAAAAGCCCTCCCCTTCACATTGCAATGTTCATAAACCGGATGGAAGAATGAACATGCACAATGTTTTTTGGGCGGCTGGCGTTTTGAAAAACCGCCAGGCGGAAAACCCATGCAGTGGGGACTGCTGCACGGGTTTGCCATAGCGGCCTGTTGTGTTAGTCTGCGGACGGTTTTTCAGACTGTTTGCAAAGCTGCAAACCGTCTGAAAAAACCGTCCACGCCAACCGTGCCAGTGGGGACACTGTTCCTTAGTGCTTCCTCCAAACACAGTGTTGTACATTTCTGTTAAAAGGTTCCAATATTGTCTGATCTGCCCATATAGCATTTTCCTAGAAACATTGTAGAACATCCAGATGCTTTCAATCAAATGCGAGTTGTTCTAAATTGGGACTTCTTAGCACTGATGCATGCTATGTTTGGAAGAAAAAGGACACTCTCCACCTCATTACCAAAACATCATCCCAACAGTAGCATGGCAGATGAAGCACTAAGGGAATGTCCCCACTGCACGGGTTTTCGGCCGGTTTTTCAGCCGGTTTGCGGTTTTACAGACCGCCTGAAAAACCAGCCGAAAATGAGCACAATTGTGCTCTATGGAAAACCCTGCGCAAGTCCCCCCACCGGCACAAAACATTGAACATCCACACTTCCACCGTTTCCGGACGGAACATGTGCATCTCAATGGGAGGGGGGGAAGGCTGTTCTCCGCTCATCCGCCGTGGGGAACGGCCGCAAAACCGGACAAATACCGGCCGGCAAACCGGCCGGTATTTGTCCACTGCCGTGTAAACGGCCCCTAAGGTTTAGAGCTGCTGGATGCCGTGTGGTCATTAAAGGGTAACTGTCAGCTCCTCGGTGCTGCCCGAACTACGGACAGCATGAAATACCTGCAGGTTACTCGATCCTAACCCTGTGTGTTTTACCCCGAAATACCGCGGCGTTCCCTGGTAAAACACCCAGTGAAATTGTCCCGGGGGCGCGGAGATACGTCCGTTGTGCGGCTTCTCCCGTCCCCTCAGCTTGACTGACAGCTCTTTACCTATAGACAAACATGGGCGAGAGCTTTCAGTCAAGCGGAGAGGGCGGGAGAAGCCGCACATTGGACTTATCTCCCCACACCAGGACAAATTCACTGGGTGTTTTACCTGGGAACACAGCCTAACTCTGTTTTACCACAAAACGCTGTGGTGTCTCCACTGCATCGGATGAAAAATGGGCCGAAAGCAGCCTTTTTTTTTTTCCGATGCAGGACCGCGATTTTTGTCACGTTTTCTACAAAAACCGCGGTGACTTCTCGGATTTTTGACGTCGCCCATATAATTGTATTGTATGGGAAGACGCCAAGAAAACTAAAAGCGCTGGCATATTATACAACAAGACGAGCGGAGAAAAGACGAGCTGTGGAGACTACAGCTCGTCTTTTCTATTGCCGCCTATGGGGCTGCAGGGACGATCGTATCTTCGGCGCTTTTAAAAAAACCTGAAAGCACCGAAAATACAATCGTAATCCTGTGCGGTGGAGACATAAGCTCCCGGCCGGCCCCATTCAGTTCTATTATCAGCGGCGCATAAGCACCGCGAAGAAGTGATCTGTCACTTCTCTCCCCGGTGTAAGCAAAATTACTGGCACTACTGTGCAAGTATTGTCTAATAAACTAACAGAAAAAAAAGAAGTGGTCCTTTAAGATAGTAATTGACATATTAGAAACAGATAAACACTCTGGGGCACATTTATCGATAGTGTCTAACCGTATGGGGCCGTTTACACAGCGTTTTTGGATCCCAAAAACGCAGCGTCGATCGGATCAAACATGTATCCAACACGCAACTTCGTGTTTTGATGCATGTTGGATGCAGCAGGATCACACTCTATAGTGTAAAATAGGGCTCCTGCTGCGTCTTTTGGACCAAGAATTGACATGTCAATTCTAGGGACGCATCCGAAAGATGCAATGAGACATGCATTGGTGATCACTCGTGTGAACGCAGATGCGTGTTTCACAGTAAAAGCAATGTAAACACACCGCTAAATTTAATTAGATACGTGTTTAATGTCCGTTAGGGTCCGACAATTGGATCCAAATACGCAATATAAAAGCGTATGTTCCACAGACCAACCGCAATTGAACATACCCTAAAGACGGTTTTAAAGTCCTAACTTTATACCATCTTTAAGTAGGGCTTACTTTTACGCGCCACTAGGCTATGTTCACACTGGTGTTTTTGTCAGGCGTAATTACGCCCCCGCAATTACCCCGTGTGGACGGGGGGCGGGAGCTGGGGGAGTAGCGGGGGGGCCGCCCACTCATCGCGGCCCATAGACAATCACTGCTAGCGGCGCGTATACGCCGCTTGAAAAGTGAACAAGAGAACTGTGAATACCGTAATGAATGGGCCGTTTTCGGCCCGTAATTGGCGCACTTCGGCGCGTAATTACGGACCGAAATATGGCCCATTTTAAGCCGTGTGAACATGGCCTAACTGCGACAAAATTCTTGTGCATTTTTGGTCGCCTTTAAGCCACACCCCTTTCACAGAAAACCATGCTCCCTTTGTTGGCTGAGACACAGAGGTGTCTAAAAACCTGCTAAAACACATAGTAATTGTGGTGTAAAGCATTTAAGATGTCATTTTTGGCGCAAATGGTGCCAGAATTCTGGCGCAACTGCCTTGATAAATTTGGTCCTCTGTATTATGCATAGTCAAATCAGGACCAGACATAACACTGGTGCAACCTTAGGGCCCGATATTTATGGGGACCCACTGCTGCCCTTAAAGCATTGAGCAGGTTCCTCCTGCCTTTTAGACTGCATGTAAGGGCAGGAGCTAATGGATTTCATAGCTCACTTTTACTGGTATTTTAAACTAAATGATGAGCTACTGGACAGCAAGGGACCCATATGCAATTCCTAGGGAGCTTTCACACAGTGCAGTTTTTTTTTTTCAATTTTAACTGCACGCCAATTAAACTGCCTTTATTACTAGCAAGCCGTTTTCACTTATCTAAACTGATTGGAAAGTGAGTGATCAATCACTGTGTTTTTGTAATCCACAGACTTCAAACACATCAATCCGATTACTTAGGAAACACCTTCCGAGCAATTTAGACAACCGAAAGAAGCTTGCTGCTAATAAAGGAAGTTTAATTGGAGCGCAGTTAAAACCTGCACCAAAACTGCGCTGTGTGAAAGCAGCCGTACACGGGTGAACTCTTTTGTCTGTCTCTGAGTTATATATTAATGATGATGTCTCAAAAGCTAGCTATGCACTAAACACACTCCCCAGCTCTGATGTAATACAAAGAGAGAGGAGAGCATGTCAGATATGTTTGCTCTGACATCACTTTTATCTTGCAATCAATATCCTGCAATGTGCGTTTTTCTACCAAAAAACTAACATTTTCCCGAAAAGGTCCGGTTTTTTTTCCAAAGTTATCAGCAACATGGCACAGATTTCCTCAAACTGCCTTTATGGAATATTTTCTCTACACAAGATCTTAAAGCGGCCCTTGTTCTCCTATCCTAAATGCAAGCATGTCTTTTCATCCAAAATGCCAGCGTTCCATAGCCTTTATCTATGAATGCAATCGTTAAATTAACATATGCATGCCATACAACACCATGAAACTGAAAGCCAATGGAACAAACCTACTCAGAGACCTAAACAAATTGTGAATTATTTACAGAGCAAAATGTAAGTTAGCACCGTCTAGGAAATCAATGCTGCTATCTGTGCTGTGGTCCCGTGAGCCCTGCTGTGTAATCCAATGTATCTATTTTGTCATTTTTACTCATCATATCCCCCAAACTCTCAGCCTCTTCTTCAATTTCGCACAAATTGTCAGATTCTTTACGCTACCTCCAAGGTAATTTTGTCTCCTAACCCAATTTCCAGCTCTTCTATCATCTTCTGTCCTACTTTCTTCTGATAGCCAAGCTTAGGAACGCTTCTGCTCTGTATCATGTGAGATCAATTTACCATTCCATTTTTTCAATCACATGAAAATAAAAAAAGTTTTCATATATGCAAAATTTCACAGCACATATACAACCTGTTTAACATACCGTGTTTCTCAATAAATAAGACAGATCTTATATTATTTTTTTTCTCCCAAAAAACAGCTAGGGCTTATTATCGAAGTAGGGTTTATTCACTAGTCCAGGAAGCCCACCAAGATATGGTAACAGGGGGGAGATGGGCAGGCCCGGACTGCCCATAGGGCAAACCGGGCATTTGCACGGCGGGCCGCTGGGGTCCGGGCCGCAGCGCTGGCTTGGAGCGCCCAACGAGGGGGTTGGTATTTCCCCCTGGCGGGCCCCAAGTGCCGTCTGGTGCACGGACAGGGGTCGCATCGGTCGCATATGTGACCGGACCCCTGTGCCAGGCTGCATGGCCGGGTCACAGACCCAGGCATGCAAGGAAGTGCACACTTGAGGCATCTGAGCAGTCTCACAGGTGATACTGCAAGGAATGGAGCGGCTAGCACAGTACCTGTGTACTGCTGTCGTTTATTCCCCTTGGTAGTGTTGCACTTGAGTCAGATGGCCTCCCATGCACGTTGTCTGTTCTGCTGGCAGTGGTTTCCAGACCGAAGCCCAGGTGACGAGGAGGCAGAGGATCAAGATGGCGGATCCCTCTCCACTTTGCAGGTATTGGCTGCATTGACATGATCAGCCCTGATCAGCATTCCCAGCTGTGACTAGGGCTTATTTTTGGCGAAACACAGTATTTGACTACAGAATGTTTAGTTTGCATATGCAATTTTAGTAAACCAAAGCTGGCTATAGACATTACCTCTGAGTTTACACACTGCATGGGTTTTTGTTTTTCAACTCTATATTAAAAAAGTATTTAAAAAACGCATAGAGAATGCATGCAATAAAACCGCATGTGGTTTTGTTTTATGCAGCTGGTTTTAAAGTGAGCTTTACTGTGGAGCACAGGTGGAATATGGGTTAATTGCAAAAAGCAACCTTTTTTCTTCTTGCCTTTATTCTTGATGCAGTTGAAAAAACACAATGAAAGCGCAACATGTGAACCCGCCCTAGATTTTTTGCAGGAAATTCAATCGAAACTGCTGGTTAAGGGCGAGTTCACATGTTGCGGTAGGCTAGGCACACACCACATTTCTGACTTCTGTGTAATCTACACGCCAGGCCATGCACACTTAAATTATGCTTCTGATAGATGCCAAGTAGTTGGAGCCATCACCCAGACCATTTTCTGAATGCCTTTGTATAGAATAGTGTTAGCTCCTGTGCTATTCCATTTATTTTTTTTGTTGTATACTGATGTAGACTAGACAAACGGAACAGAAGCCTAAAGGACACCCTTTTGGCCTCTGTCGAGCCATTTAATCCTATGAATAAGCTTAGCATATATGCCAGGAGCTTTCCAGGTGTACATGCTAAACAAAAAAAATAAACGTGGGGTACCCCAATCCTAACTGCATGCTTTTTTGTTGCATTTCACAGCTGTTTAAATAAGGTTCTACCATGCTTTTGAGTCCCGCAGGAAAGCGTATGCTGCCGGGAAACAGAGCAAACATAATCTACGTAGAACTACATTTGCTCTTTTAATCTCTATAGGGCTGTGTCGGCTACATTGCGATGTATGTCAGGGTACTTTTCTCATGCTATACTGAGGGATACCTGGAACATAAGCAGATAACGCTGAGTGAACAGCCCCTTATGCATGTTAGAAGCATGTGTTTTTTGAATGCAGGTGGTTTTGTAATTGGGTCTAATTTGGAATACAGGTAATGTGTGAACCCAAACTTAGGGCATGTCCACACGGACGGTTTTTCAGCCAGTTTTACAGACGGTTTTCGGTTTTGAAAGCCGTCTGTAAATCGGCTGTTAAACTTTGGAACGGACCTTAATGGAAAATCCGTGCAGCGGTCTCCACTGCACGGATTTTCTGCCGGACGGTTTTTTTACACTGCCGGCGGCCCGCAAAACATTGAACATGTTCATTCTTCCGTCCGGTTTTTGGGTGAAATATGAACATGTCAATGCGAAGGAGGAGGGCTTGCGGAGAAAAGTCATCCCTCTGCATGCGTGTGCAGGGCCACAAACACAGTGCCAATACCGGTCCGATCATCCGACCGGTATTTGCTCTGTGCCGTAGGGGACATGCCCTTAAAGTCTATGATGGTTGTCAGACAACTATACGGGCTGGATTCTACCTGTCATATCTTTCGCCTCTTCTTATAAGGCTGTGTCATAGGCTGTGTTCAGCATTTCAGATGCAGTTTCTGAAGCCAAAACCAAGAATGGATTTAAAATGAGGAAAAGTCCCAGTCTTTCCTTAACATGATCCATTCCTGGTTTTGGCTTCCTAAACAGCATCTAAAAAGCAGGACATTTGAATGCAGCCTAATTGCTGTGGTAGTATGCTCTATGTCCAAAAACCTCACAATAAAACTACAGCTTTGTTATTGGCAACATGGTCTTTGGAAGTATAACATTCAAAAATGTGTGGCCAATAACCACTTTGGAAAACCATGGTAATTTGCAGTTTTGCCACACAGTTGTTGGCTATGTAGCACACTATGTCAATATGTGAACACAGCCTTTGGATAAGTGCTTTCTAATGCATCTGGTACAGCAAGTATCTACCGTCTCTATTAAAATATCACATTGAGTTAGCTGACCTCGGCATGGATTAGTCAGATGATCGTTCATTATGGCAAATGCTACCTAATGTCTTTGATTAGCTAAAGAAAGAACAGTCACAACTTTTGTAACTAGGCAGATACAGCAAACAAGACCAATCAAGGTGACAGGTAGCTGTTCCCTTACAAAAGTACTAGCATCAATATGCATAGAAATTGAACAGGAAAGCTGTTTCACTACCAGAGATTTGTTCAATTATTTTCTTAACTATTTGAATATTTTAGTAGTCTAGAGCTTATGTAATGATTCAGAAGGGCCAGGTTTACATCTGTTTCGGAGGTTCCGTTCTGAGCTTCAGTTGCAGAGATGGTGCTATATCCATGATGGACAACAATGATATCTGACCCCATCAACTACAAAGGGTCCGTCAGATTTCTGCTGTGATGTCTATTATTTTACCGGAAAAAATAGCGCTGCATTCTGCACTATATATTCTGTCATTTTTTACGGAATCTGCAATGGCGCCTGAACATTGTCGTAATTTAATATAACTGCTTTGTTCCAAATGGCGCAAACAAATGCACTTTAATCTTTTTCTGGCACTTCCAAAACAAAATATTTTAACATATGTTGTCATTGACTACAACGCCAAACAAAACTACATTTACCCAATAAAATAAATATTTCTTTATTGAAAGTAAAGTAACAAATACAAAAATAAACAGTAGCGGTGCAAAAAAGTGCCAAAAGTGCTTCAGGTAAGTATATCCCAAATCAAAATAACTCAATAAAAAAAAAAAGGATAAAAAAAATGATACACATGATTTAGAGTAATATATTCAAAAAATAAAAATGCCCCAAAAAGGTAACATAAAAAATAAATATATAATCAAACCAATGTGTATAAATAACCAATTCAAAATAAATCCATAATAATGGGATAATACAGACCAAATAGCACGCTGAAAAGACCCAACGCACGTTTCGCAGGAATGCTTCGTCAGGGGTCATTCTGCACTATATATTCTGTCATTTTTTACGGAATCTGCAATGGCGCCTGGACATTGTCGTAATTTAATATAACTGCTTTGTTCCAAATGGCGCAAACAAATGCACTTTGATCTTACTTCCAAAACAAAATATTTTAACATATGTTGTCATTGAGTGACACAGGCGTTAAACATTTTGCAACATTGTCAACTACAAAAAAGTACAATAACAAACAGTTGCCTTGTGCGCGATTCCTGATCCACCATGACACATTCTTATACATACGTTACATTACAAAGACAATAAAAAGATCCCCACTTGGAGTCGGAAACATTGTACATCATCATTGTTAAACTCAAATAACCGGCTCTGATGACAGAAATATAATATTAGCAGAATGACTCCTTACTAGTGATTCAGTGCTATAGCTTAGTAGTTAGCAACTGTTGCAGCGTAAATGCTCACAAATAGAGTAGCATTGAAGTATATATTGATATATCTGTAGATTCATACAAACTTCAGCATTCATCTCGCCCCCCCCCCCCAGCGACTGAACACTATACGATGGTATTGCTCTGCCTCTCCTCGATTTTTATACCATTTATTTATATAGCACTAATATATTTCAAATGCTTTACATCCAAGGAGGGAAAACACTCGATGAAAGTCAATCAAAGGAACAATAATACAAGAGCTTACAATCTAATATCAATTCTACAGGAAAGTGCTATAACATTGTCATCCTGAAACACACTCCGAACCCCAAATTAATCCTCAGTCCCTCACACACCAAAGAGCTTCATTAGTTCACAACCCTGCTTCCCCAACCTCTTCTCACCAGTCATGAGCGTCCTCTCAGCCTCGGCTTGGTCACTCTCGCACCAGCTTAGATAATAGATTTCAGTCCAATGCTTTTCTTTCTCCTTCGCTCTCTTCTGAGATTGCCTCCAGGTTGCCTCTAGACTGAATCTTCAAAGCTCAGAGTCCCTCCCTAATCCTCATCCCTCCTTCTGCCTTCCTAAACCTTCTTTTTCACATTGCTCTGGGTGTCAACTCTCTTTCTTTCCTGTATGTCTCTTAACGTTGGCTGTACGTCTCGCTTTGTCGCTGTCAGTCTCTGTCTCCCTTCTCTTCCTGGCTTTGCCAGCCCTCCTTCCATTCCACAGCTAATTAGTTGTCATTAGCAGAGTTTATTAGTAATGTCCATCTTTGTTTCTTGTTGTCTGATGTCAGACCCACCCTGTGGTTTCCTGTGTATCCTTTAACTCTTCCTGCTGTGCTGGAGAACACTCTCAAATATTCCAGGTCTAATGCACTGCAATCAGGGCTTGGTTGATGTACCTCCATCGCCTTTCGAAGTCCAATCTTCTTCCTGTCTCACATCACAAGCTATTGAAGTGCTGAACGATACCTTCATCCGGCCAAACACTTTTTGTGCTATCCACTTTTGCACACTTGTAAACAGGCCTTTTGTATTAATTACAGATAATTGTAAAGTTTTAGCAACTTTTAAAAACTGCCTGTGACACCTCCTGACATGTCTATTTTATTACTTACTTGTGTTCCCTGTTACCTAACAAACCTGGAGCACTTTCTCTTATAACTCTGTGTTGTGCTGTTCCTCTGGTTATTCCTCCTAGAAATGTATTACTGAATCAGCCAACTGGGTGTTCACATTCCAGTTCTCAGAGGGGCGTGTCACTCTCTGTCAGCACTGATTGGACAATCTTTGACTGTGCAGTGACACGCCCTTCAGAGACACAGTCAGTTGACAGATTGGTAATAAATTGTCAATGAAGTGACCCACACAACATATAGATTTCAAGTAGTGTTCCCATCTTCCCCCATCATTGAAGACATCTTAATAGGTTATGCCAGGCATCCACAAACTGCGGCCCTCCAGCTGTTGGGAAACGACAACTCCCATCATGCATTTATACAATCTCTAACCGTGGGAATGATGGGAGTTGTAGTTTCCCAACAGCTGGAGGGCCACAGTTTAAGGATGCATGGGTTATGCCATCAATGTATGATATGGGTTCCACCTCTGGGACCTGTACTTAGCTAAGGAACAAACCCCCTCAATCTTTGTTCAGAATAGAGAGTAGGTTGTGCTTAGGCAGTACTCTCCATTCTGTTCTGCGGGAGTTCTGAGTACAGCTTAAAGAGAACCTGTCACATAGTTTTTGCCCCCCCTGGCTGAGGACAGAACAAGGTAGTGTCAGACCTGCTGTTTCCAGCGCTGTGTCCCTTATTCTGTAAGATGCTGTAGTTTTCATGTATTTAATGCTCAAATCTGCAGTTTTCAGCCAGAAGAGTCATTCAAAGAGTCTGTTTTTTTCAAACCCCGCCCATCTGAGGCTAGCCCCGCCCACCTCAACTGATAAACCTATTACTTTGAATAGGTAGAAACATGTGAATAACTGTAAGCGGGCGGGGCTAGCCTTTGGTGGGCGGGGCTAACACCTACTAAATGCTCTAAAACTTCAGCATCTTACAGAATAAGGGGCACAGTGCTGGGAACAGCAGGTCTGACACTGGCTTGTGCTGCCCTCAGCAAGGGGGGTATAACCTATGTGACAGGTTCTCTTTAACAAACCACTCGCTGATACTCGGAACTCTCATAGAAAAGAATGGAGTACAACGCAAGTGTTACCTACTCTCCGTTCTGAACAAAGCTTTATGGCGGCCCATTCTTGAGATAGGTGCGGATCCCAGAGGTGAGACTCACGTTTATCACACATTTATGGCATATTCTATCGATATCCCGTCAATGTGTGAAATGGGAACACTCCATTAAAGGGGTTGTCTCACTACAAGGATTGCTTTAAATGTTAAAGATCTTGCAAAAACAAGTCACTTTGCAATATATGTCCATTAACATATGTGTCCTACCTATTCTGAGATATCCCCTCTTGTATGGGCTGCATCAGCTCCTTAGGTCACTATAGCTACAGGCCTGTTTGATCTATCCTGATAGGCTGCCAGCAATGGTTGCTATAGCTACAGACCTGGATTCTACTGCAGCCTAGTGGAAACCAGTAAACACGCCCCTGAATTCAAAATGAAACCAGGAAAATAGGACGAATCAATGTAGTGAGAAAACCCCTTTAAAGGGGTTTTGCTACGAAGTGAGTTCCTTACCTCTTATCTGCTCAGGAGAGAAGATGAGCAATGCTGAATCACGAGGGAGGAGGGCTGAGAGAGAGCCAGGGAGCGTCTGCATGTTTACTCTGAGAATTACAGTACAACCAGTGGATTCTCTATACCAGAGGTCCCCAACTCCAGTCCTCAAGGCCCAGCGACAGGTCATGTTTTCTGGCTTTCCTTAGCATTGCACAGGTGATATAATTACTGTCAGTGCATTATGTGTGATATCCTAAAAACGTGACCTGTCGGTGGGCCTTGAAGACTGGAGTTGGGGAACACTGCTCTATACAAAAGACACATGCTCATTCCTTCTTTTTCTCCCCAGTCCTTTGCAAGCTCCTTCACGTTCCCTGTCATCAGATAAGAAGTGCAAACACGCAAGCGTGGCCAGATCAGCTACTGTCAGTGTCCTGGTCGTGGCTAATGTAAACTATCAGGAAACTAAGGGGGGCTGAGCAATGCTGTAGCTCTCACAGGCTTCACTTTTTTGTAATCGCATATATTTAGAAAAGTGATTTGGAGGATCCCACGTCAACATTACATTGTGGCAAAACCCCTTTAATGAAAGATGCTCCAGAATAGATACTTAATTGGGAACAGTAGTATTTACTAAACAGTTGTTCCAGGAATGGCCACAGGTTCCCCTAAGCATATCGTTATTCTTATCTTTCTTCTTCCAGTATACTAAGCTCAACAATTTCAGCTCAGAAACACTCTCTGCTCTTGTAACTCCAGTTTGAAAGCTGGCTACAGCTCAGCATTGGCATAGCAAAACACAAAAGCACAAATAATAATTATATTGTTTTGTATGCACACAATGTCAACGGATGTGCTACAGCTGGCACAGCAGCAGAACATCGTGTCAAGATGTCCAATGACGCCAGTCATGCAATGCCAGTAAGAAATCTGTTCATTACCAGTGAAACTGGCCATGCAGTGGGTAGATGTCATTTGCCTGGCACGGAAAAGGTTAAAAAAAAGGACATTTATAAAGTGCAATGCAACCAAATCTGCCTGGTCATGTGCTTCAAAGTAATTAAGGTGTGATACTGTGCAGGCTCCTCAATCGGAATCTATAATTATCTTCCTATCTGGGGCATTTGATTTCATTTTAATTAGATGTCATGAAAAACAGAAGATCTAGAGACAGACAAGAGCCCACAGCAGCTTATCCGAGGGGAAGCAGAGAGACAGGTAAGAGGCGGATAAATGGTAAGTCGAAAAAATGCTTCATGAGAGACAAACAAAAAGGCATTCAAGAGTGGCGAGGATTTCCGAGACGTGTTGGATGGAGATGGAGCACACAGGCAGAGGTGTGAGCTGTGATTACAAGCATGGAATGAAGCCACCGTGGTGGCAGAACGCCACAAGATGCAGCCAATTTATCGGTGCTGATTTTTAATTACCAGCTTCATTTGGAAGTAAGCCCAAAGGAGAATGACGACAGCTCCCTGTCTCTGTTATCTTCCTCCTATTCCGTACTGTTTCCTCCTTCCACACTGTCTTGTCTCTGCTTGCCTGTCCACTGATTCCAACTTACACTTCATGGAACTATTTGCACTGTCTGCTTGTCCTTATTCCCCTTCACAAGTCTGGAGCGCCTTGCCCTGTCCTATTTTTTAGGTCTCATTTCCTTCTCTCCGGTCCCTGACTTTATTCTGTTGTTTTTTTTTTTTAGGCTTACCTGCCATGGAGAATAAGACTATTCTTCACTCTTCACCGTCTCCCTCTCCAGGTTTGCAGCACGCAGGAAGGAAAGAGTCAGCCTGGATTCAGAACTTTATGTGAGGGTGTCAGAAAAATCATCTGCCCTACACCTGACAGCCAGAGGCCTATGGAATGAGGTAAAACCAGTCCCTGCTTTAGAGAAGACAGACTATAGCGCCTCTCCGGTATCTATTTTTAACCCTTTGTAAGACACAAAGAATTCACGAAAAGGTCAGCAGTTGTGGTGAGGCAACAAGGGACTGTGAGTGTTGGGTTACCACAGATTAGAGGAGAAGCTGCTTCAGTGATGAAGAGGTTGTCGGGAACGCAGTTAACTCCTTTCTGGCTGCAGCGTTCCATTGTTACGTCGAAGATAGTAGTATAATGCAGTGTTCCCCAACTCCAGTCCTCAAGGCACACCAACAGGTCAAGTTTTAAGGATATCCCACAGAATGCACTGACAAAAATGACATAACCTGTGCAGAATGCACTGACAATAATGACTTCACCTGTGCAATGCTAAGGAAAGCCAGAAAACATGACCTGTTGGTGTGCCTTGAGGACTAGGGTTGGGAACCTCTGGTATAATGTGCCGTGTTATCCATAGAAGGCGTCACTCTTCTACTACGTTACAAATGGATCCTGTGTACAAACAAGAAGACAAGACTTTTAGGATTATTTATTGCTTTTAAACCCCTTTGCCACACATCTGTAAGTTTTTGCGCGGAAAGACCTCAAGCATTGGCTGAATTCAGTACTTCTAAAATTTGGTATTTTGTATACACAAGGTTGATACATGAGTGATTGGCTTTAATTATGTGCTTTCTTTGTTTTGTTAATGTTGTCTAATGTCAAAACATTCAGTATTATTTACGTGCACAAACTACAGGAATAAAAAAAATGTAAGGCATATTTCACATGTTTGTGACATATTAAACGTTGTATTTTTTAGACCCTTAAAGGGAATATGTCGCCAATTTTTTTTTTTACTTATTAAATCATGACCCTGATCCATATTCTTCTCCTCTGTCGTTTTTATATACTGATTGTAGATTTCTCTATTCGGCCGTCTATATATGATTGTGGGGAAGACATTCTTGCTTGCACTGCTTTAACAGCAGTCAGAGAGATGCTTACAGCAGCTTCATGCCCATAGGATTCTTAAGACAGATTCTGTCCCATAGACTTGTATAGGAGAGTTTTCACTGTGAAGGGAGGGGAAGGGGAGCTGTGACATCTCGTCTTGTGACTGGTGATTCTGGTTTATCTGTACACAATGGTGTCTCCTTCAGTGTGACCCTGCTTTTACTGATAATGAGCACACTGCTGAAAAGCTCTCTAAACAGAGCAGGAGGTGTCAGACGATTATTAGGCCTAGTGGCCAAAGTGAAAACTGCAGGATTTAAGAATTATTAAAAAAAATACTAAAAGTGATCTGGAAAATTTAAAAAAAAAATAACCAAAAATTCCTACAAAATGTGTTTAACATAAAAATGTGAGTTAAACAATAAGTCATTTATTGATGACACATTCCCTTTAACAAAGAAGCAATTTCTTTTTCGGATTCATTTTTTCCTCCACACCTACGAAGAGCCATAACTTTTTACATTTTTCTATTTGCATCTAAATATGAGGGCTTGTTTTTTGCAGGAAATAATTAACTTTTTAATGGTGCCATTGACCGTACCATTTCATGTACTGGGAAATCCCCAAAAATTCTGTGTGGAGTGGAATGTGAAAAAGTACCGTAATTACACCATTTTTGTAGGGAGTTCACTGCTCGGTATAATTGGAATGTAAACTGCATCCTGAAGTCATTACAATTCCAGTGACACCAAATGGATGGAGATTTAGTTATGATTTCGTACTTTTAAAAAATAAAAACATTCTCTGTTTTTTACATTGTTGGTACCATTTTGGGATACATGTAAATTTTTGATCCAGTAATGCAATGCCAGTAAGAAATCTGTTAATTACCGATTCCATTACCATTAAAGGGGTTTTGCCACGATGCAATGTTGATGTGGGATCCTCCAAAATGGGTATTTAATCACTTTTCTAAATATATGTGATAACAAAAAGTGAAGCCTGTGAGAGCTACAGCATTGCTCAGTCCCCCTTAGCTTCCTGAAAGTTTAAGTTAGACACGACCAGGACGGCCACGCTTGCGTGTTTGCACTACTTATCTGATGACAGGGAACATGAAGGAGCTTGCAAGGGGCTGGGAAGAAAGTGCAGTGTACAAGGTTCTCTGCTGTATAGAGAATCCACTGATTGTAATGTAATTATTTGAGTAAACTTTGCAGACGCTCCCTGGTTCCTCACTCTCTGCTCACCCCCCTCCCTCTCACCCCTGCAGCCAGTTCATGACTCTGCATGCTTTGATTATCTTATCTCCTGAGCAGATAAGAGGTAAGGAACTCACTTCATGGCCCTTTAAACCTGTTAATAACTGATTCTAATTCTTGGGGGACAGGAAACAATCAAAAAAGCAATTTTGGCATTGGGAATTTTTTTTTCATCCGTGTTTACTAATCTTCATTCATTTAGATGCCGCGGCCTCAATCACCATCCCTTGTTGATATTGTAAGTACTACCACTCTGCAGTCCAGACATTTACTGTTTTTTAGGCACTGTTTATCAAGTTACTGAAACAATAGACTCTCTAACACAACCAGTGTACAGACGAGGGATTTCAAACTTTTTTTTTTTTTTTACAATTCTTTTTAATCCAATATGGAACTGAACTGAGCGATTGATTGATCACAGTTATAATACCATTGCAGTACATTGGCCATTCTCTGCTGTACCAAGAATGTTTTGGAAGCTCAGATGCCACAGATAAAAACCTCAGGGGCCACATGTGGTCCACAGGCCATGTGTTTAAGACCCCTTGTGTACATGTAAAGCCATTTATGGTGTTAAAATTATGTATTTTAGGACCTCTAAGTTTTGGCTTTTAGGCTTGCTTAAATGGGTTGTATCATTTCATTAAATGGTCTTCAGAATAAGGGAACAGTGAAAACAAGCAACTTTGCAATTGGATGTCATTAGCAAAGCTGCCTTGTTCTCACAGTCTCCCTTATCTTCGTTTTGTGTAAACACAGTTCCCCAGTGCCGGTCTGATCCCACCTCCTTTCATTTCATTGGCTGACGGCTCTAATAATTTACATTCTGTTCGGCCCCCGGTCGTATTCACGGGAGCGTGTATTCCTGCCTCTCTCACTCAGAATAAGGGGCCGGTAACAATTTCACTCTATACAGCCATCAGCTCCTCAGTGACACTGTAGCTCAGGCATCCTCAAACTGCGGCCCTCCAGCTGTTGGGAAACTACAACTCCCATCATTCCCACTGTTATAGATTATATAAATGCTTGATGGGAGTTGTAGTTTCCCAACAGCTGGAGGGCAGCAGTTTGAGGATGCCTGCTGTAGCTGCTTCTACAATCAGAAAACAGCAGAATTGTCCCTCGGTGCCTAATGCTCCTGCGTGTAAAGGGCCGGCAACAATTTCACTCTATACAGCTAGCTGCTCCTCAGTGACACTGCAACTGCTTCTACAATCAGAAAACAGCAGATTTGTGCCTTGTGTAAACATAGAAGGGAGACGGATCTGTGCTCTGAAGGAGTTCATAGAAGACTGGATTCAACTGTAACAAACCTCCAGCTGTGAGAGTAGAAGAGATCAGTGCTCTGAGTTGTGGTATGTAAACAGCTCTTACAAAATAAGACTGCATAGGGAGAGGACAGTGACATGTGGACTGAGAGGAGGGAGGAACACACTAACTCGGGAGCGAGCATGAACAGTGAAGGGGGGGGATGATGTCATCCCTCTTCAGTTAAGAAACACCCAGCTGGGAGGGGAAGAAACGCCCCTGGATATCAGGAACTGAGCGAATCAAGCTTCACAAAAACAGATGAACTGATGAAGCGATACATCCCCTTTAAGTAAAAAAGAGCAGAAATAATATATTACAAGAAGAGGTAGAGATGCCCTTTAAATTAATTGAATAGCACACTGCTGCCCTATAAAAAATGTAAAAAAAAAAAAACTTCTCTCCCCTTCGTTCGAGCACTGCTTTGTCCTCGCCCACTGCCAGTCTTTTGCTTACCTTTACCTTCTTCTCGATGGGGACGTGACTGCTGCAGCATTTGATTGGCTGCAGCAAGTAACGCGCCCCTTCCTGACTTCACCATTCGAAACAAGGTAGAATATTAAAATAATTTTAAAAAAAATGTTCTGGACAACTCCTTTAATGTACGCACCAGCTGCAGTACCAGGATGTCATTGACAGACTTGAGTCCTGTTCTAATGGTAGAACATGAAAGTCAAATATCACTGCCCCTTTAAATCTCAGTCTTCCGGCGCGCGCGCTCCCTAAGGGGCGGTGCCGCGCACGCCGAGAGACCGAGACGGACGGGGCAGGAGCGAGGCCGGGTAAGTCACAGGGGACCCGGGCAGCGGGATGAGTGGACCCCGGACCCGAGGTGCGGGACGGGGCGCCGCTCAGAGTCGGGGCACGGATGCGCCTGCGACCCAGGACGAGGGTCGCAGGGGCATCCGTGACAGTACCCCCCCCCCCTTGGTCCCCCCTTCTTTTTAGAGTGGAGAAATTTCTGAATAACGCTGCGGTCCAGGATGTTCTCCTCCGGCTCCCACGATCTTTCCTCGGCCCGAACCCCTGCCAGTCGACTAGAAAATATCGCTTCCCTCTAGTCCTCCTCATACCCAGGATTTCTTTAACCACAAAGACATTAGCGGCATCAGCCACAGACGGAGGATGGACTGCCTTCTGAGAGAAGCGATTAAGGACCAGGGGTTTTAGTAGCGAGACATGGAAGGAGTTCGGGATACGCGTGGTAGGAGGGAGCTGGAGTTTATAGGCCACCGGGTTTATGCGCTTAAGGACCTCGATGGGTCCTACAAAGCGGGGTCCCAGTTTGTAGGAGGGGATTTTGAGGCGGACATATCGGGCTGATAGCCACACCTTATCACCCGGGGAGAAGACAGGAGGGGGCTTCTTCTTTTTTTC